>OZ010789.1:670200-713333 GCA_963932465.1 Maratus speciosus
TTTCTGCTGCTTCCACCATGCCAAACTTTTTTCAAAACATTCAAAAGTTTCTGAATTTCTAATTTGTTCGTTTTCATCGTTCCACTCCGCAGCTTACAGGAGCTCAAGTTAAATTCAAAGGTACTTTAAGAAAGGGGATCGAAAATATTTATATGTACTGGTAGTTCGGAAAGACCGCTTGTACACAAGGAATATGATAGTTTAGAAAAAAAAAAGCTTTCAAAATTGATTTTGCACACAAGGAATGTGAAACAAAGGAAAAAAAAAAGCTTTACAAATAGATTTCGGTTAACCGAGAGTTTCAGTTAAAAGAGTTTCGGATAAAAGAGGTTCTACTGTATTTCTAAATGTATGTGCCCAAGACCTTACAAAAATGAAATAATAGAACTTTATTTCTTGAGAAAAAACAAGATATTATTAAAACATATTATTTAATTGTATTTTTCAACTTGCAATTTATAAAACTGTTAACAATTAATGATTTTTTGTTTCTTATTGTTACTAAACACAAAACTAACCTTAACTAATTAACCTTAAAAATTGTTTTTATTTATTATTATTATTATTTTTTTTTTTTGTGTAAATCCTGCTTTTTTTTCCTCCTAGAATAGATACTAAATTATAAATTATCGTTTTAGTAATCAACCTTAAAAATTGTTTTTATTTTATTTTATTTTATTTTATTTTTTTTTTAGTGTAAATCCTGCCTTTTTTCCTCCTAGAATAGATACTAAATTATAAATTATCGTTTTAGTAATCAAAGCATAAAAAAGTACATTATATTCCTAATTAGAGATTAATTGTTTAATAATTATTAATTTTAAGTAGTGTTAACAATTTAATATTAAATACAATTACTGATGAATAAAGAAGCAAAAAGATGAGGGGTTGTATCAAATATCTGTTGAATAGTGCCAAGATAGCGTACACAATATTGCACGTACAACTATAATTGTATAAAACCCCTCATCTTTTTGCTAAATTGAGCAACTGTGCTTAGTCTGAACTATATAACGCGTTTATGCAGAGTTACATCACTTGACAAGGCTATTTGGCAAACTAACAGAAGAATAGCATAGAATAATTAGGTTAAATAGACTATATCTAGGCTAGATGGGCATTTTAAACCCTAAATTGAATAACTGTGCTTAGTCTACACTATATTAAGCGTTTATGCAGATTTACATCACTTGACTAGCCTATTTGGACAATTACAAGAAGAATAGCCTAGATAGCCTATATTTAGGCTAAATAGACTACATTTAGGCTAGACAGGCATTTAAAACCCTAAATTGAACAACTGTTCTTAGTCTGCACTATATAACGCGTTTATGCAGAGTTACCTATGTATGCAGAGTTACCTGTAGTATCACTTGACTAGGCTATTTGGCCACTTACCAGAAGAATAGCCTAGATAGCCTATATTTATGCTATATAGACTATATCTAGGCTAGATAGGCTGTTTCAACCATAAATTGAACAACTGTGCTTAGTACGCACTATATAACGCGTTTATGCAGTGTTACATCACTTGACAAGGCTATTTGGCAAACTAACAGAAGAATAGCATATATAGCCTATATTTAGGGTAAATAGACAATATCTAGGCTAGATAGGCATTTGAAACCGTAAACTGAATAACTGTGCTTAGTCTGCACTATATAACACGTTTATGCAGAGTTACATCGCTTGACTAGGCTATTTGGCAAACTAGCAGAAGAATAGCCGAGATAGCCTATATTTAGGCTAAATAGACTATATCTAGGCTAGATAGGCATTTTAAACCCTAAATTGAATAACTGTGCCTAGTCTGCACTATATAACGCGTTTATGCAGAGTTACATCACTTGACTAGGCTATTTGGCAAACTAACAGAAGAATAGCCTAGATAGCCTATATTTAGGATAAATAGACAATAGATAGGCATTTGAAACCATAAACTGAATAACTGTGCTTAGTCTGCACAATATAACGCTTTAGTATATAGTTTTAGTCATAGTTCAGACTAAGCACAGTTGTTCAATTTAAGGTTTATGCAGAGTTACATCACTTGACTAGCCTATTTGGCCAATTACAAGAAGAATAGCTAGATAGCCTATATTTAGGCTACATAGACTACATCTAGGCTAGACAGGCATTTTAAACCCTAAATTTAACAACTGTTCTTAGTCTGCACTATATAACGCGTTTATGCAGAGTTACCTATGTATGCAGAGTTACTTGTAGTATCACTTGACTAGGCTATTTCGCCACCTACCAGAAGAATAGCCTATATTTACGCTATATAGACTATATCTAGGCTAGATAGGCTGTTTCAAACATAAATTGAACAACTATGCTTAGTCTGCACTATATAACGCGTTTATGCAGAGTTACATCACTTGACTAGGCTATTTGGCCACCTACCAGAAGAATAGCCTAGATAGCCTATATTTACGCTATATAGACTATATCTAGGCTAGATAGACTGTTTCAACCCTAAATTGAACAACTGTGCTTAGTCTGCAGTATATAACGCGTTTATGCAGAGTTACATCACTTGACTAGGCTATTTGGCAAACTAGCCGTAGAATAGCCGAGATAGCCTATATTTAGGCTAAATAGACTGTATCTAGGCTAGATAGGCATTTTAAACCCTAAATTGAATAACTGTGCCTAGTCTGCACTATATAACGCGTTTATGCAGAGTTAGATCACTTGACTAGGCTATTTGGCAAACTAACAGAAGAATAGCCTAGATAGACTATATTTAGGCTAAATAGACAATATCTAGGCTAGATAGGCATTTGAAACCGTAAACTGAATAACTGTGCTTAGTCTGCACTATATAACGCTTTTATGCAAAGTTACATCACTTGACTAGCCTATTTGGCCAACTACAAGAAGAATCGCCTAGATAGACTATATTTAGGCTAAATAGACAATATCTAGGCTAGATAGGCATTTGAAACCGTAAACTGAATAACTGTGCTTAGTCTGCACTATATAACGCTTTTATGCAGAGTTACATCACATGACTAGGCTATTTGGCAAACTAGCAGAAGAGTTAGCCTAGATAGCTTATATTTCGGTTAAATAGACTATATCTAGGCTAGATAGGCATTTGAAACCGTAAACTGAATAACTGTGCTTAGTCTGCAGTATATAACGCGTTTATGCAGAGTTACATCACTTGACTAGGCTATTTGGCAAACTGGCCGTAGAATAGCCGAGATAGCCTATATTTAGGCTAAATAGACTGTATCTAGGCTAGATAGGCATTTTAAACCCTAAATTGAATAACTGTGCCTAGTCTGCACTATATAACGCGTTTATGCAGAGTTACATCACTTGACTAGGTTATTTGGCCACCTACCAGAAGAATAGCCTAGATAGCCTATATTTACGCTATGTAGACTATATCTAGGCTAGATAGACTGTTTCAACCCTAAATTGAAAAACTGTGCTTAGTCTGCACTATATAACGCGTTTATGCAGAGTTAGATCACTTGACTAGGCTATTTGGCAAACTAACAGAAGAATAGCCTAGATAGACTATATTTAGGCTAAATAGACAATATCTAGGCTAGATAGGCATTTGAAACCGTAAACTGAATAACTGTGCTTAGTCTGCACTATATAACGCTTTTATGCAAAGTTACATCACTTGACTAGCCTATTTGGCCAACTACAAGAAGAATCGCCTAGATAGACTATATTTAGGCTAAATAGACAATATCTAGGCTAGATAGGCATTTGAAACCGTAAACTGAATAACTGTGCTTAGTCTGCACTATATAACGCTTTTATGCAGAGTTACATCACATGACTAGGCTATTTGGCAAACTAGCAGAAGAGTTAGCCTAGATAGCTTATATTTCGGTTAAATAGACTATATCTAGGCTAGATAGGCATTTTAAACACTAAATTTAACAACTGTTCTTAGTCTGCACTATATAACGCGTTTATGCAGAGTTACCTATGCATGCAGAGTTACCTGTAGTATCACTTGACTAGGCTATTTGGCCACCTACAAGAAGAATAGCCTAGACAGCCTATATTTACGCTATATAGACTATATCTAGGCTAGATAGGCTGTTTCAACCATAAATTGAACAACAGTGCTTAGTCTGCACTATATAACGCGTTTATGCAGAGTTACATTACTTGACAAGACTATTTGGCAAACTAAGAGAAGAATAGCATAGATAGCCTATATTTAGGCTAAATAGACAATATCTTGGCTAGATAGGCATTTGAAACCGCAAGCAGAATAACTGTGCTTAGTCTGCACTATATAACGCGTTTATCGATGCACTATATAACGAGTTACATCACTTGACTAGCCTATTTGGCCAACTACAAGAAGAATAGCCTAGATAGACGATATTTAGGCTAAATAGGCATTTTAAAGCCTAAATTGAACAACTGTGCTTAGTGTGCACTATATAACGCGTTTATGCAGAGTTACATCACTTGACAAGTCTATTTGGTAAACAAACAGAAGAATAGCATAGATAGACTATATTTAGGCTAAATAGACAATATCTAGGCTAGATAGGCATTTTAAACCCTAAATTGAATAACTGTGCCTAGTCTGCACTATATAACGCGTTTATGCAGAGTTACATCACTTGACTGGCCTATTTGGCCAACTACAAGAAGAATAGTTTAGATAGCCTATATTTAGGCTAAATACACTATATCTAGGCTATATAGGCACTTTAAACCCTAAATTGAACAACTGTGCATTATATAACACGTTTATGCAGAGTTACATCACTTGACTAGGCTATTTGGCAAACTAGCAGAAGAGTTAGCCTAGATAGCTTATATTTAGACTAATTAGACTATATCTAGGCTAGATAGGCATTTTAAACCCTAAATTGAACAAATGTGCTTAGTCTGAACTATGTAACGCGTTTATGCAGAGTTACATCACTTGACTAGCCCAATTGGGCAATTACAAGAAGAACAGCCTAGATAGCCTATATTTAGGCTAAAGAGACTACATCTAGGCTAGACAGGCATTTTAAACCCTAAATTTAAACACTGTTCTTAGTCTGAACTATATAACACGTTTATGCAGAGTTACCTATGTATGCAGAGTTGTTACCTGTAGTACTTGACTAGGCTATTTGGCCACCTTCCCCTAAGAATAGCCTAGATAGCCTATATTTACGCTATATAGACTATATCTAGGCTAGATAGGCATTTTATACCCTAAATTGAACAACTGTGCTTAGTATGCACTATATAACGCGTTTATGCAGTGTTACATCACTTGACAAGGCTATTTGGCAAACTAAGAGAAGAATAGAATAGATAGCCTATATTTAGGCTAAATAGACAAATATCTAGGCTAGATAGGCATTTGAAACCGTAAACTGAATAACTGTGCTTAGTCTGCACTATATAACGCGTTTATCGATGCACTATATAACGAGTTACATCACTTGAATAGCCTATTTGGCCAACTACAAGAAAAATAGCCTAGATAGCCGATATTTAGGCTAAATAGGCATTTTAAACCCTAAATTGAACAACTGTGCTTAGTGTGCACTATATAACGCGTGCTATATAAACCCTAAATTGAATAACTGTGCCTAGGCTGCACTATATAACGCGTTTATGCAGAGTTACATCACTTGACTAGGCTATTTGGCCACCTACCAGAAGAATAGCCTAGAAAGCCTATATTTACGCAATATAAACTATATCTAGGCTAGATAGACTGTTTCAACCCTAAATTGAACAAATGTGCTTAGTCTGCACTATGCAGAGTTACATCACTTGACAAGGCTATTTGGCAAACAAACAGAAGAATAGCATAGATAGCCTATATTTAGGCTAGATAGGCATTTTAAACCCTAAACTGAACAACTGTGCTTAGGCTAAATAGAATATATCTAGGCTAGATAGGCATTTTAAACCCTAAATTGAACAACTATGCTTAGTATGCACTATATAACGCGTTTATGCAGTGTTACATCACTTGAAGAGGCTATTTGGCAAACTAACATAAGAATAGCATAGATAGCCTATATTTAGGCTAAATAGACAATATCTAGGCTAGATAAGCATTTGAAACCGTAAACTGAATGACTGTGCTTAGTCTGCGCTATATAACGCATTTATGCAGAGTTACATCACTTGACTAGGCTATTTGGCAAACTAGCAGAAGAATAGCCGAGATAGCCTATATTTAGGCTAAATAGACTATATCTAGGGTAGATAGGAATTTTAAACCCTAAATTGAATAACTGTGCCTAGGCTGCACTATATAACGCGTTTATGCAGAGTTACATCACTTGACTAGGCTATTTGGCAAACTAACAGAAGAATAGCCTAGATAGCCTATATTTAGGATAAATAGACAATAGATAGGCATTTGAAACCGTAAACTGAATAACTGTGCTTAGTCTGCACAATATAACGCTTTAGTATATAGTTTTAGTCATAGTTCAGACTAAGCACAGTTGTTCAATTTAAGGTTTATGCAGAGTTACATCACTTGACTAGCCTATTTGGCCAATTACAAGAAGAATAGCCTAGATAGCCTATATTTAGGCTACATAGACTACATCTAGGCTAGACAGGCATTTTAAACCCTAAATTTAACAACTGTTCTTAGTCTGCACTATATAACGCGTTTATGCAGAGTTACCTATGTATGCAGAGTTACTTGTAGTATCACTTGACTAGGCTATTTCGCCACCTACCAGAAGAATAGCCTATATTTACGCTATATAGACTATATCTAGGCTAGATAGGCTGTTTCAAACATAAATTGAACAACTATGCTTAGTCTGCACTATATAACGCGTTTATGCAGAGTTACATCACTTGACTAGGCTATTTGGCCACCTACCAGAAGAATAGCCTAGATAGCCTATATTTACGCTATATAGACTATATCTAGGCTAGATAGACTGTTTCAACCCTAAATTGAACAACTGTGCTTAGTCTGCAGTATATAACGCGTTTATGCAGAGTTACATCACTTGACTAGGCTATTTGGCAAACTAGCCGTAGAATAGCCGAGATAGCCTATATTTAGGCTAAATAGACTGTATCTAGGCTAGATAGGCATTATAAACCCTAAATTGAATAACTGTGCCTAGTCTGCACTATATAACGCGTTTATGCAGAGTTAGATCACTTGACTAGGCTATTTGGCAAACTAACAGAAGAATAGCCTAGATAGACTATATTTAGGCTAAATAGACAATATCTAGGCTAGATAGGCATTTGAAACCGTAAACTGAATAACTGTGCTTAGTCTGCACTATATAACGCTTTTATGCAAAGTTACATCACTTGACTAGCCTATTTGGCCAACTACAAGAAGAATCGCCTAGATAGACTATATTTAGGCTAAATAGACAATATCTAGGCTAGATAGGCATTTGAAACCGTAAACTGAATAACTGTGCTTAGTCTGCACTATATAACGCTTTTATGCAGAGTTACATCACATGACTAGGCTATTTGGCAAACTAGCAGAAGAGTTAGCCTAGATAGCTTATATTTCGGTTAAATAGACTATATCTAGGCTAGATAGGCATTTGAAACCGTAAACTGAATAACTGTGCTTAGTCTGCAGTATATAACGCGTTTATGCAGAGTTACATCACTTGACTAGGCTATTTGGCAAACTAGCCGTAGAATAGCCGAGATAGCCTATATTTAGGCTAAATAGACTGTATCTAGGCTAGATAGGCATTTTAAACCCTAAATTGAATAACTGTGCCTAGTCTGCACTATATAACGCGTTTATGCAGAGTTACATCACTTGACTAGGTTATTTGGCCACCTACCAGAAGAATAGCCTAGATAGCCTATATTTACGCTATGTAGACTATATCTTGGCTAGATAGACTGTTTCAACCCTAAATTGAAAAACTGTGCTTAGTCTGCACTATATAACGCGTTTATGCAGAGTTAGATCACTTGACTAGGCTATTTGGCAAACTAACAGAAGAATAGCCTAGATAGACTATATTTAGGCTAAATAGACAATATCTAGGCTAGATAGGCATTTGAAACCGTAAACTGAATAACTGTGCTTAGTCTGCACTATATAACGCTTTTATGCAAAGTTACATCACTTGACTAGCCTATTTGGCCAACTACAAGAAGAATCGCCTAGATAGACTATATTTAGGCTAAATAGACAATATCTAGGCTAGATAGGCATTTGAAACCGTAAACTGAATAACTGTGCTTAGTCTGCACTATATAACGCTTTTATGCAGAGTTACATCACATGACTAGGCTATTTGGCAAACTAGCAGAAGAGTTAGCCTAGATAGCTTATATTTCGGTTAAATAGACTATATCTAGGCTAGATAGGCATTTTAAACACTAAATTTAACAACTGTTCTTAGTCTGCACTATATAACGCGTTTATGCAGAGTTACCTATGCATGCAGAGTTACCTGTAGTATCACTTGACTAGGCTATTTGGCCACCTACAAGAAGAATAGCCTAGACAGCCTATATTTACGCTATATAGACTATATCTAGGCTAGATAGGCTGTTTCAACCATAAATTGAACAACAGTGCTTAGTCTGCACTATATAACGCGTTTATGCAGAGTTACATTACTTGACAAGACTATTTGGCAAACTAAGAGAAGAATAGCATAGATAGCCTATATTTAGGCTAAATAGACAATATCTTGGCTAGATAGGCATTTGAAACCGCAAGCAGAATAACTGTGCTTAGTCTGCACTATATAACGCGTTTATCGATGCACTATATAACGAGTTACATCACTTGACTAGCCTATTTGGCCAACTACAAGAAGAATAGCCTAGATAGACGATATTTAGGCTAAATAGGCATTTTAAAGCCTAAATTGAACAACTGTGCTTAGTGTGCACTATATAACGCGTTTATGCAGAGTTACATCACTTGACAAGTCTATTTGGTAAACAAACAGAAGAATAGCATAGATAGACTATATTTAGGCTAAATAGACAATATCTAGGCTAGATAGGCATTTTAAACCCTAAATTGAATAACTGTGCCTAGTCTGCACTATATAACGCGTTTATGCAGAGTTACATCACTTGACTGGCCTATTTGGCCAACTACAAGAAGAATAGTTTAGATAGCCTATATTTAGGCTAAATACACTATATCTAGGCTATATAGGCACTTTAAACCCTAAATTGAACAACTGTGCATTATATAACACGTTTATGCAGAGTTACATCACTTGACTAGCCTATTTGGCCAATTACAAGAAGAATAGCCTAGATAGCCTATATTTAGGCTAAATAGGCTATCTAGGCTAGACAGGCATTTTAAACCCTAAGTTTAACAACTGTTCTTAGTCTGCACTATATAACGTGTTTATGCACTGTTACATCACTTGACAAGGCTATTTGGCAAACTAAGAGAAGAATAGCATAGATAGCCTATATTTAGGCTAAATAGACAATATCTAGGCTAGATAGGCATTTGAAACCGTAAACTGAATAACTGTGCTTAGTCTGCACTATATAACGCGTTTATGCAGAGTTACATCACTCGACTAGCCTATTTGGCCAACTACAAGAAGAATAGCCTAGATAGCCTATATTTAGGCTAAATAGGCATTTCAAACCCTAAATTGAACAACTGTGCTTAGTGTGCACTATATAACGCGTTTATGCAGAGTTACATCACTTGACAAGGCTATTTGGCAAACAAACAGAATAGCCTAGATAGCCTATATTTAGGCTAAATAGACCATATCTAGACTAGATAGGCATTTTAAACCCTAAATTGAACAACTGTGCTTAGTATGCACTATATAACGCGTTTATGCAGTGTTACATCACTTGACAAGGCTATTTGGCAAACTAAGAGAATAGCACAGATAGCCTATATTTAGGCTAAATAGACAATATCTAGTCTAGATAGGCATTTGAAACCGTAAACTGAATAACTGTGCTTAGTCTGCACTATATAACGCGTTTATGCAGAGTTACATCACTCGACTAGCCTGTTTGGCCAACTACAAGAAGAATAGCCTAGATAGCCTATATTTAAGCTAAATGGACTATATCTAGGCTAGATAGGCATTTTAAACCCTAAATTTAACAACTGTGCTTAGGCTAAATAGAATTTATCTAGGCTAGATAGGCATTTTAAACCCTAAATTGAACAACTGTTCTTAGTATGCACTATATAACGCGTTTATGCAGTGTTACATCACTTGACAAGGCTATTTGGCAAACTAACATAAGTATAGCATAGATAGCCTATATTTAGGCTAAATAGACAATATCTAGGCTAGATAGGCATTTGAAACCGTAAACTGAATAACTGTGCTTAGTCTGCACTATATAACGCTTTTATGCAGAGTTACATCACTTGACTAGCCTATTTGGCCAACTACAAGAAGAATAGCCTAGATAGCCTATATTTAGGCTAAATACGTAAATTTAGTTATTTAGCCTATATTTAGGCTAAATGCCTATCTAGGCTAGATAGGCATTTTAAACCCTAAATTGAACAACTGTGCATTATATAACACGTTTATGCAGAGATACATCACTTGACTAGGCTATTTGGCAAACTAGCAGAAGAGTGGCTTATAGCTACCTAGATAGCTTATATTTAGGTTAAATAGACTATATCTAGGCTAGATAGGCATTTTAAATCCTAAATTGAACAACTGCGCTTAGTCTGAACTATGTAACGCGATTATGCAGAGTTACATCACTTGAGT
This sequence comes from Maratus speciosus, assembly GCA_963932465.1. Lineage (NCBI taxonomy): Eukaryota > Metazoa > Arthropoda > Arachnida > Araneae > Salticidae > Maratus > Maratus speciosus. The sequence goes on from OZ010789.1 coordinate 680,907, forward strand.
AGCCTATTTGGCCAATTACAAGAAGAATAGCCTAAATAGCCTATATTTAGGCTAAATAGCCTACATCTAGGCTAGACAGGCATGTTAAACCCTAAATTTAACAACTGTTCTTAGTCTGCACTATATAACGCGTTTGTGCAGAGTTACCTATGTATGCAGAGTTACCTGTAGTATCACTTGACTAGGCTATTTGGCCACCTACCAGAAGAATAGCCTAGATAGCCTACATTTACGCTATGTAGACTATATCTAGGCTAGATAGACTGTTTCAACCCTAAATTGAAAAACTGTGCTTAGTCTGCACTATATAACGCGTTTATGCAGAGTTAGATCACTTGACTAGGCTATTTGGCAAACTAACAGAAGAATAGCCTAGATAGACTATATTTAGGCTAAATAGACAATATCTAGGCTAGATAGGCATTTGAAACCGTAAACTGAATAACTGTGCTTAGTCTGCACTATATAACGCTTTTATGCAAAGTTACATCACTTGACTAGCCTATTTGGCCAACTACAAGAAGAATCGCCTAGATAGACTATATTTAGGCTAAATAGACAATATCTAGGCTAGATAGGCATTTGAAACCGTAAACTGAATAACTGTGCTTAGTCTGCACTATATAACGCTTTTATGCAGAGTTACATCACATGACTAGGCTATTTGGCAAACTAGCAGAAGAGTTAGCCTAGATAGCTTATATTTAGGTTAAATAGACTATATCTAGGCTAGATAGGCATTTTAAACACTAAATTTAACAACTGTTCTTAGTCTGCACTATATAACGCGTTTATGCAGAGTTACCTATGCATGCAGAGTTACCTGTAGTATCACTTGACTAGGCTATTTGGCCACCTACAAGAAGAATAGCCTAGACAGCCTATATTTACGCTATATAGACTATATCTAGGCTAGATAGGCTGTTTCAACCATAAATTGAACAACAGTGCTTAGTCTGCACTATATAACGCGTTTATGCAGAGTTACATTACTTGACAAGACTATTTGGCAAACTAAGAGAAGAATAGCATAGATAGCCTATATTTAGGCTAAATAGACAATATCTTGGCTAGATAGGCATTTGAAACCGCAAGCAGAATAACTGTGCTTAGTCTGCACTATATAACGCGTTTATCGATGCACTATATAACGAGTTACATCACTTGACTAGCCTATTTGGCCAACTACAAGAAGAATAGCCTAGATAGACGATATTTAGGCTAAATAGGCATTTTAAAGCCTAAATTGAACAACTGTGCTTAGTGTGCACTATATAACGCGTTTATGCAGAGTTACATCACTTGACAAGTCTATTTGGTAAACAAACAGAAGAATAGCATAGATAGACTATATTTAGGCTAAATAGACAATATCTAGGCTAGATAGGCATTTTAAACCCTAAATTGAATAACTGTGCCTAGTCTGCACTATATAACGCGTTTATGCAGAGTTACATCACTTGACTGGCCTATTTGGCCAACTACAAGAAGAATAGTTTAGATAGCCTATATTTAGGCTAAATACACTATATCTAGGCTATATAGGCATTTTAAACCCTAAATTGAACAACTGTGCATTATATAACACGTTTATGCAGAGTTACATCACTTGACTAGGCTATTTGGCAAACTAGCAGAAGAGTTAGCCTAGATAGCTTATATTTAGACTAATTAGACTATATCTAGGCTAGATAGGCATTTTAAACCCTAAATTGAACAAATGTGCTTAGTCTGAACTATGTAACGCGTTTATGCAGAGTTACATCACTTGACTAGCCCAATTGGGCAATTACAAGAAGAACAGCCTAGATAGCCTATATTTAGGCTAAAGAGACTACATCTAGGCTAGACAGGCATTTTAAACCCTAAATTTAAACACTGTTCTTAGTCTGAACTATATAACACGTTTATGCAGAGTTACCTATGTATGCAGAGTTGTTACCTGTAGTAACACTTGACTAGGCTATTTGGCCACCTTCCCCTAAGAATAGCCTAGATAGCCTATATTTACGCTATATAGACTATATCTAGGCTAGATAGGCATTTTATACCCTAAATTGAACAACTGTGCTTAGTATGCACTATATAACGCGTTTATGCAGTGTTACATCACTTGACAAGGCTATTTGGCAAACTAAGAGAAGAATAGCATAGATAGCCTATATTTAGGCTAAATAGACAAATATCTAGGCTAGATAGGCATTTGAAACCGTAAACTGAATAACTGTGCTTAGTCTGCACTATATAACGCGTTTATCGATGCACTATATAACGAGTTACATCACTTGAATAGCCTATTTGGCCAACTACAAGAAAAATAGCCTAGATAGCCGATATTTAGGCTAAATAGGCATTTTAAACCCTAAATTGAACAACTGTGCTTAGTGTGCACTATATAACGCGTGCTATATAAACCCTAAATTGAATAACTGTGCCTAGGCTGCACTATATAACGCGTTTATGCAGAGTTACATCACTTGACTAGGCTATTTGGCCACCTACCAGAAGAATAGCCTAGAAAGCCTATATTTACGCAATATAAACTATATCTAGGCTAGATAGACTGTTTCAACCCTAAATTGAACAAATGTGCTTAGTCTGCACTATGCAGAGTTACATCACTTGACAAGGCTATTTGGCAAACAAACAGAAGAATAGCATAGATAGCCTATATTTAGGCTAGATAGGCATTTTAAACCCTAAACTGAACAACTGTGCTTAGGCTAAATAGAATATATCTAGGCTAGATAGGCATTTTAAACCCTAAATTGAACAACTATGCTTAGTATGCACTATATAACGCGTTTATGCAGTGTTACATCACTTGACAAGGCTATTTGGCAAACTAACATAAGAATAGCATAGATAGCCTATATTTAGGCTAAATAGACAATATCTAGGCTAGATAGGCATTTGAAACCGTAAACTGAATGACTGTGCTTAGTCTGCGCTATATAACGCATTTATGCAGAGTTACATCACTTGACTAGGCTATTTGGCAAACTAGCAGAAGAATAGCCGAGATAGCCTATATTTAGGCTAAATAGACTATATCTAGGGTAGATAGGAATTTTAAACCCTAAATTGAATAACTGTGCCTAGGCTGCACTATATAACGCGTTTATGCAGAGTTACATCACTTGACTAGGCTATTTGGCCACCTACCAGAAGAATAGCCTAGAAAGCCTATATTTACGCAATATAAACTATATCTAGGCTAGATAGACTGTTTCAACCCTAAATTGAACAAATGTGCTTAGTCTGCACTATGCAGAGTTACATCACTTGACAAGGCTATTTGGCAAACAAACAGAAGAATAGCATAGATAGCCTATATTTAGGCTAGATAGGCATTTTAAACCCTAAACTGAACAACTGTGCTTAGGCTAAATAGAATATATCTAGGCTAGATAGGCATTTTAAACCCTAAATTGAACAACTATGCTTAGTATGCACTATATAACGCGTTTATGCAGTGTTACATCACTTGACAAGGCTATTTGGCAAACTAACATAAGAATAGCATAGATAGCCTATATTTAGGCTAAATAGACAATATCTAGGCTAGATAGGCATTTGAAACCGTAAACTGAATGACTGTGCTTAGTCTGCGCTATATAACGCATTTATGCAGAGTTACATCACTTGACTAGGCTATTTGGCAAACTAGCAGAATAGCCGAGATAGCCTATATTTAGGCTAAATAGACTATATCTAGGGTAGATAGGAATTTTAAACCCTAAATTGAATAACTGTGCCTAGGCTGCACTATATAACGCGTTTATGCAGAGTTACATCACTTGACTAGGCTATTTTGCCACCTACCAGAAGAATAGCCTAGAAAGCCTATATTTACGCAATATAAACTATATCTAGGCTAGATAGACTGTTTCAACCCTAAATTGAACAAATGTGCTTAGTCTGCACTATGCAGAGTTACATCACTTGACAAGGCTATTTGGCAAACAAACAGAAGAATAGCATAGATAGCCTATATTTAGGCTAGATAGGCATTTTAAACCCTAAACTGAACAACTGTGCTTAGGCTAAATAGAATATATCTAGGCTAGATAGGCATTTTAAACCCTAAATTGAACAACTATGCTTAGTATGCACTATATAACGCGTTTATGCAGTGTTACATCACTTGACAAGGCTATTTGGCAAACTAACGTAAGAATAGCATAGATAGCCTATATTTAGGCTAAATAGACTATATCTAGGCTAGAAAGGAATTTTAAACCCTAAATTGAATAACTGTGCCTAGGCTGCACTATATAACGCGTTTATGCAGAGTTACATCACTTGACTAGGCTATTTGGCCAACTACAAGAAGAATAGCCTAGATAGCCTATATTTAGGTTAATAGACAATATCTAGGCTAGATAGGCATTTGAAACCGTAAACTGAATAACTGTGCTTAGTCTGCACTATATAACGCTTTTATGCAGAGTTACATCACTTGACTAGCCTATTTGGCCAACTACAAGAAGAATAGCCTATATAATACGTTTATGCAGAATATAACGCGTTTATGCAGAATTAACTCACTTGACTAGGATATTTCTCAAACTAGCAGAAGAATAGCCGAGATAGCCTATATTTAGGCTAAATAGCCTATATCTCGGCTAGATAGGCATTTTAATACTCTAAATTGAACAACTGTGCTTAGTCTGCACTATATAACGCGTTTATGCAGAGTTACATCACTTGACTAGGCTTTTTGGCAAACTCACAGAATATACAGAATAAACTAACAGAAATAGCCTAGATAGCCTATATTTAGGCTAAATAGACTATATCTAGGCTAAATAGACTATATCTATGCTAGATAGGCATTTTAAACTCTAAATTGAACAACTGTGCTTAGTCTGCACTATATAACGCGTTTACGCAGAGTTACATCACTTGACTAGGCTATTTCTCAAAATAGAAGAAGAATAGCCTAGATAGCCTATATTTAGGCTAAATAGACTATATCTCGGCTAGATAGGCATTTTAAACCCTAAATTGAACAACTGTGCTTAGTCTGCACTATACAACGCGTTTATGCAGAGTTACATCACTTGACTAGGCTTTTTGGCAAACTCTCAGAATATACAGAATAAACTAACAGAAATAGCCTAGATAGCCTATATTTGGGCTAAATAGACTATATCTAGGCTAAATAGACTATATCTAGGCTAGATAGGCATTTTAAACCCTAAATTGAACAACTGTGCTTAGTCTGCACTATATAACGCGTTTACGCAGAGTTACATCACTTGACTAGGCTATTTCTCAAACTAGAAGAAGAATAGCCTAGATAGACTATATTTAGGCTAAATAGACTATATCTAGGCTAGATAGGCATTTTAATCCCTAAATTGAACAACTGTGCTTAGTCTGCACTATATAACATGTTTATGCAGAGTTACATCACTTGACTAGGCTTTTTGGCAAACTCACAGAATATACAGAATAAACTAACAGAAATAGCCTAGATAGCCTATATTTAGGCTAAATAGACTATATCTAGGCTAAATAGACTATATCTAGGCTAGATAGGCATTTTAAACCCTAAATTGAACAACTGTGCTTAGTCTGCACTATATAACGCGTTTACGCAGAGTTACATAACTTGACTAGGCTATTTCTCAAACTAGAAGAAGAATAGCCTAGATAGCCTATATTTAGGCTAAATAGACTATATCTCGGCTAGATAGGCATTTTAAACCCTAAATTGAACAACTGTGCTTAGTCTGCACTATATAACGCGTTTATGCAGAGTTACATCACTTGACTAGGCTTTTTGGCAAACTCTCAGAATATACAGAATAAACTAACAGAAATAGCCTAGATAGCCTATATTTAGGCTAAATAGACTATATCTAGGCTAAATAGACTACATCTATGCTAGATAGGCATTTTAAACTCTAAATTGAACAACTGTGCTTAGTCTGCACTATATAACGCGTTTACGCAGAGTTACATCACTTGACTAGGCTATTTCTCAAACTAGAAGAAGAATAGCCCAGATAGCCTATATTTAGGCTAAATAGACTATATCTAGGCTAGATAGGCATTTTAATCCCTAAATTGAACAACTGTGCTTAGTCTGCACTATATAACGCGTTTATGCAGAGTTACATCACTTGACTAGGCTTTTTGGCAAACTAACAGAATATACAGAATAGACTAACAGAAATAGCCTAGATAGCCTATATTTAGGCTAAATACACTATATCTAGGCGAAATAGACTATATCTAGGCTAGATAGGCATTTTAAACCCTAAATTGAACAACTGTGCTTCGTCTGCACTATATTACGCGTTTACGCAGAGTTACATCACTTGACTAGGCTATTTCTCAAACTAGAAGAAGAATAGCCTAGATAGCCTATATTTAGGCTAAATAGACTATATCTAGGCTAGATAGGCATTTTAAACCCTAAATTGAACATTTGTGCTTAGTCTGCACTATATAACGCGTTTATGCAGAATTAACTCACTTGACTAGGATATTTCTCAAACTAGCAGAAGAATAGCCGAGATAGCCTATATTTAGGCTAAATAGCCTATATCTCGGCTAGATAGGCATTTTAATACCCTAAATTGAACAACTGTGCTTAGTCTGCATTATATAACGCGTTTATGCAGAGTTACATCACTTGACTAGGCTTTTTGGCAAACTAACAGAATATACAGAATAAACTAACAGAAATAGGCTAGATAGCCTATATTTAGGCTAAATAGACTATATCTAGGCTAAATAGACTATATCTATGCTAGATAGGCATTTTAAACTCTAAATTGAACAACTGTGCTTAGTCTGCACTATATAACGCGTTTACGCAGAGTTACATCACTTGATTAGACTATTTCTCAAACTAACAGAAGAATAGCCTAGATAGCCTATATTTAGGCTAAATAGACTATATCTAGGCTAGATAGGCATTTTAATCCCTAAATTGAACAACTGTGCTTAGTCTGCACTATATAACGCGTTTATGCAGAGTTACATCACTTGACTAGGCTTTTTGGCAAACTCACAGAATATACAGAATAAACTAACAGAAATAGCCTAGATAGCCTATATTTAGGCTAAATAGACTATATCTAGGCTAAATAGACTATATCTATGCTAGATAGGCATTTTAAACTCTAAATTGAACAACTGTGCTTAGTCTGCACTATATAACGCGTTTACGCAGTTACATCACTTGATTAGGCTATTTTTCAAACTAACAGAAGAATAGCCTTGATAGCCTATATCTAGGCTAAATAGACTATATCTATGCTAGATAGGCATTGTAAACTCTAAATTGAACATTTGTGCTTAGTCTGCGCTATATAACGCGTTTATGTAGAGTTAACTCACTTGACTAGGATATTTCTCAAACTAACAGAAGAATAGCCTAGATAGCCTATATTTAGGCTAAATAGACTATATCTAGGCTAGATAGGCAGTTTAAACTCTAAATTGAACAACTGTGCTTAGTCTGCACTATATAACGCGTTTATGCAGAGTTACATCACTTGACTAGGCTTTTTGGCAAACTCACAGAATATACAGAATAAACTAACAGAAATAGCCTAGATAGACTATATATAGGCTAAATAGACTATATCTAGGCTAAATAGACTATATCCTGGCTAGATAGGCATTTTAAACCCTAAATTGAACAACTGTGCTTAGTCTGCACTATATAACGCGTTTACGCAGAGTTACATCACTTGACTAGGCTATTTCTCAAACTAGAAGAAGAATAGCCGAGATAGCCTATATTCAGGCTAAATAGCCTATATCTCGGCTAGATAGGCATTTTAAACTCTAAAGTGAACAACTGTACTTAGTCTGCACTATATAACGCGTTTACGCAGAGTTACATCACTTGATTAGACTATTTCTCAAACTAACAGATGAATAGCCTAGATAGCCTATATTTAGGCTAAATAGACTATATCTAGGCTAGATAGGCATTTTAATCCCTAAATTGAACAACTGTGCTTAGTCTGCACTATATAACGCGTTTACGCAGAGTTACATCACTTGACTAGGCTATTTCTCAAACTAGAAGAAGAATAGCCTCGATAGCCTATATTTAGGCTAAATAGACTATATCTAGGCTAGATAGGCATTTTAAACCCTAAATTGAACATTTATGCTTAGTCTGCACTATATAACGCGTTTACGCAGAGTTACATCACTTGACTAGGATATTTCTCAAACTAGCAGAAGAATAGCCGAGGTAGCCTATATTTAGGCTAAATAGACTATATCTCGTCTAGATAGGCATTTTAAACCCTAAATTGAACAACTGTGCTTAGTCTGCACTATACAACGCGTTTATGCAGAGTTACATCACTTGACTAGGCTTTTTGGCAAACTCACAGAATATACAGAATAAACTAACAGAAATAGCCTAGATAGCCTATATTTAGGCTAAATAGACCATATCTAGGCTAAATAGATTATATCTATGCTAGATAGGCATTTTAAACTCTAAATTGAACAACTGTGCTTAGTCTGCACAATATAACGCGTTTACGCAGAGTTACATCACTTGACTAGGATATTTCTCAAACTAGCAGAAGAATAGCCGAGGTAGCCTATATTTAGGCTAAATAGAGAATATCTAGGCTAGATAGGCATTTGAAACCGTAAACTGAATAACTGTGTTTAGTCTGCACTATATAACGCTTTTTTGCAGAGTTACATCACTTGACTAGCCTATTTGTCCCACTACAAGAAGAATAGCCTAGATAGCCTATATTTAGGCTAAATACACTATATCTAGGCTAGATAGACATTTTAAACCCTAAATTGAACAACTCTGCATTATATAACACGTTTATGCAGAGTTACATCACTTATTTGTAACTCTGCATATTTGACAAACTAGCAGAAGGGTTAGCCTAGATAGCTTATATTTAGGCTAAATAGACTATATCTAGGCTAGATAGGCTGTTTCAACCATAAATTGAACAACTGCGCTTGGTCTGCACTATATGACGCGTTAATGCAGAGTTACATCACTTGACAAGGCTATTTGGCAAACAAACAGAACAATAGCATAGATAGCCTATATTTAGGCTAAATAGACTATATATAGAATAGATAGGCATTTTAAACCCTACGTTTAACAACTGTGCTTAGTATGCACTATATAACGCGTTTATGCAGTGTTACATCACTTGACAAGGCTATTTGGCAAACTAAGAGAAGAATAGCATAGATAGCCTATATTTAGGCTAAATAGGCATTTTAAACCCTAAATGGAACAACTGTGCTTAGTGTGCACTATATAACGCGTTTATGCAGAGTTACATCACTTGACTAGGCTTTTTGGCAAACTAACAGAATATACAGAATAGACTAACAGAAATAGCCTAGATAGCCTATATTTAGGCTAAATACACTATATCTAGGCGAAATAGACTATATCTAGGCTAGATAGGCATTTTAAACCCTAAATTGAACAACTGTGCTTCGTCTGCACTATATAACGCGTTTACGCAGAGTTACATCACTTGACTAGGCTATTTCTCAAACTAGAAGAAGAATAGCCTAGATAGCCTATATTTAGGCTAAATAGACTATATCTAGGCTAGATAGGCATTTTAAACCCTAAATTGAACATTTGTGCTTAGTCTGCACTATATAACGCGTTTATGCAGAATTAACTCACTTGACTAGGATATTTCTCAAACTAGCAGAAGAATAGCCGAGATAGCCTATATTTAGGCTAAATAGCCTATATCTCGGCTAGATAGGCATTTTAATACCCTAAATTGAACAACTGTGCTTAGTCTGCATTATATAACGCGTTTACGCAGAGTTACATCACTTGATTAGACTATTTCTCAAACTAACAGATGAATAGCCTAGATAGCCTATATTTAGGCTAAATAGACTATATCTAGGCTAGATAGGCATTTTAATCCCTAAATTGAACAACTGTGCTTAGTCTGCACTATATAACGCGTTTACGCAGAGTTACATCACTTGACTAGGCTATTTCTCAAACTAGAAGAAGAATAGCCTCGATAGACTATATTTAGGCTAAATAGACTATATCTAGGCTAGATAGGCATTTTAAACCCTAAATTGAACATTTATGCTTAGTCTGCACTATATAACGCGTTTACGCAGAGTTACATCACTTGACTAGGATATTTCTCAAACTAGCAGAAGAATAGCCGAGGTAGCCTATATTTAGGCTAAATAGACTATATCTCGTCTAGATAGGCATTTTAAACCCTAAATTGAACAACTGTGCTTAGTCTGCAAAATACAACGCGTTTATGCAGAGTTACATCACTTGACTAGGCTTTTTGGCAAACTCACAGAATATACAGAATAAACTAACATAAATAGCCTAGATAGCCTATATTTAGGTTAAATAGACCATATCTAGGCTAAATAGATTATATCTATGCTAGATAGGCATTTTAAACTCTAAATTGAACAACTGTGCTTAGTCTGCACTATATAACGCGTTTACGCAGAGTTACATCACTTGACTAGGATATTTCTCAAACTAGCAGAAGAATAGCCGAGGTAGCCTATATTTAGGCTAAATAGAGAATATCTAGGCTAGATAGGCATTTGAAACCGTAAACTGAATAACTGTATTTAGTCTGCACTATATAACGCTTTTTTGCAGAGTTACATCACTTGACTAGCCTATTTGTCCCACTACAAGAAGAATAGCCTAGATAGCCTATATTTAGGCTAAATACACTATATCTAGGCTAGATAGGCATTTTAAACCCTAAATTGAACAACTGTGCATTATATAACACGTTTATGCAGAGTTACATCACTTATTTGTAACTCTGCATATTTGACAAACTAGCAGAAGGGTTAGGCCTAGATAGCTTATATTTAGGCTAAATAGACTATATCTAGGCTAGATAGGCTGTTTCAACCATAAATTGAACAACTGCGCTTGGTCTGCACTATATAACGCGTTAATGCAGAGTTACATCACTTGACAAGGCTATTTGGCAAACAAACAGAACAATAGCATAGATAGCCTATATTTAGGCTAAATAGACTATATATAGAATAGATAGGCATTTTAAACCCTACGTTAACAACTGTGCTTAGTATGCACTATATAACGCGTTTATGCAGTGTTACATCACTTGACAAGGCTATTTGGCAAACTAAGAGAAGGAATAGCATAGATAGCCTATATTTAGGCTAAATAGGCATTTTAAACCCTAAATGGAACAACTGTGCTTAGTGTGCACTATATAACGCGTTTATGCAGAGTTACATCACTTGACAAGGCTATTTGGCAAACAAACAGAACAATAGCATAGATAGACTATATTTAGGCTAAATAGACTATATCTAGGCTAGATAGCATTTTAAACCCTAAATTGAACAACTGTGCTTAGGCTAAATAGAATATATCTAGGCTAGGTAAGCATTTGAAACCGTAAACTGAATAACTGTACTTAGTCTGCATTATATAAGGCGTTTATGCAGAGTTACATCACTTGACTAGGCTATTTGGCAAACTAGCAGAAGAATACTCGAGATTGGCTATATTTAGGCTAAATAGACTATAACTAGGCTAGATAGGCCATTTTAAATCCTAAATTGAATAACTGTGCCTAGTCTCCACTTATATAACGCGTTTATGCAGAGTTTACGACTTGACTAGGCTATTTGGCCACCTACCAGAAGAATAGCCTAGATAGCCTATATTCACGCTATATAGACTATATCTAGGGTAGATAGACTGTTTTCAACCCTAAATTGAAAAACTGTGCATTATATAACACGTTTATGCAGAGTTACATCACTTGACTAGGCTATTTGGCAAACTAGCAGAAGAGTTAGCCTAGATAGCTTATATTTAGGCTAAATAGACTATATCTAGTCTAGATAGGCATTTTAAACCCTAAGTTTAACAACTGTTCTTAGTCTGCACTATAAACGCGTTTATGCAGTGTTACATCACTTGACAAGGCTATTTCTCAAACTAGAAGAAGAATAGCCTAGATAGCCTATATTTAGGCTAAATAGACTATATCTAGGCTAGATAGGCATTGTAATCCCTAAGTTGAACATTTGTGCTTAGTCTGCACTATATAACGCGTTTACGCAGAGTTTACATCACTTGACTAGGATATTTCTCAAACTAGCAGAGAATAGCCGAGGTAGCCTATATTTAGGCTAAGTGGACTATATCTCGGCTAGGATAGGCATTGTAAACCCTAAATTGAACAACTGTGCTTAGTCTGCACTATATAACGCGTTTATGCAGAGTTACATCACTTGACTAGGCTTTTTGGCAAACTCACAGAATAAACAGAATAAACTAACAGAAATAGCCTAGATAGCCTATATTTAGGCTAAATAGACTATATATAGGCTAGATAGGCATTTTTAATCCTAAATTGGACAACTGTGCTTAGTCTGCACTATATAACATGTTTATGCAGAGTTACATCACTTGACTAGGCTTTTTGGCAAACTCACAGAATATACAGAATAAACTAACAGAAATAGCCTAGATAGCCTATATTTAGGCTAAATAGACTATATCTTAGGCTAAATAGACTATATCTAGGCTAGATAGGCATTTTTAAACCTAAATTGAACAACTGTGCTTAGGCTAAATAGAATATATCTAGGCTAGGTAAGCATTTGAAACCGTAAACTGAATAACTGTACTTAGTCTGCATTATATAAGGCGTTTATGCAGAGTTACATCACTTGACTAGGCTATTTGGCAAACTAGCAGAAGAATACCCGAGATTTGCTATATTTAGGCTAAATAGACTATAACTAGGCTAGATAGGCATTTTAAATCCTAAATTGAATAACTGTGCCTAGTCTCCACTATATAACGCGTTTATGCAGAGTTACGACTTGACTAGGCTATTTGGCCACTACCAGAAGAAATAGCTAGATAGCCTATATTTAGGCTAAATAGACTATATCTAGGCTAGATAGGCATTGTAAACCCTAAGTTGAACATTTGTGCTTAGTCTGCACTATATAACGCGTTTACGCAGAGTTTACATCACTTGACTAGGATATATCTCAAACTAGCAGAAGAATAGCCGAGGTAGCCTATATTTAGGCTAAATAGACTATATCTCGGCTAGATAGGCATTGTAAACCCTATAATTGAACAACTGTGCTTAGTCTGCACTATATAACGAGTTTATGCAGGAGTTACATCACTTGACTAGGCTTTTTGGCAAACTCACAGAATATACAGAATAAACTAACAGAAATAGCCTAGATAGCCTATATTTAGGCTAAATAGACTATATATAGGCTAGATAGGCATTTTAAACCCTAAATTGAACAACTGTGCTTAGTCTGCACTATATAACATGTTTATGCAGAGTTACATCACTTGACTAGGCTTTTTGGCAAACTCACAGAATATACAGAATAAACTAACAGAAATAGCCTAAATAGCCTATATTTAGCTAAATAGACTATATCTAGGTTAAATAGACTATATCTAGGCTAGATAGGCATTTTAAACCTAAATTGAACAACTGTGCTTAGTCTGCACTATATAACGCGTTTACGCAGAGTTACATTCACTTGACTAGGCTATTTCTCAAACTAGAAGAAGAATAGCCTAGATAGCCTATATTTAGGCTAATAGACTATATCTAGGCTAGATGGGCATTTTAAACCCTAATTGAACATTTGTGCTTAGTCTGCACTATATACGCGTTTATGCAGAGTTATCTCACTTGACTAGGATATTTCTCAAACTAGCAGATGAATAGCCGAGATAGCCTATATTTAGGCTAAATAGCCTATATCTCGTCTAGATAGGCATTTTAAACCCTAAATTGAACCAACTGTGCTAGTCTGCACTATATAACGCTTTTATGCAGAGTTACATCACTTAACTAGGCTTTTTGGCAAACAAACAGAATATACAGAATAAACTAACAGAAAATAGCCTAGAAAGCCTATATTTAGGCTAAATAGACTATATCTAGGCTAAATAGACCTATACCTATGCTAGATAGGCATTTTAAAACTCTAAATTGAACAACTGTACTTAGACTGCACTATATAACGCGTTTACGCAGAGTTACATCACTTGATTAGACTATTTCTCAAACTAACAGATGAATAGCCTAGATAGCCTATATTTAGGCTAAATAGACTATATCTAGGCTAGATAGGACATTTTAATCCCTAAATTGAACAACTGTGCTCAGTCTGCACTTATATAACGCGTTTACGCAGAGTTACATCACTTGACTAGGATATTCTCAAACTAGCAGATGAATAGCCAGATAGCCTATATTTAGGCTAAATAGCCTATATCTCGTCTAGATAGGCATTTTAAACCCTAAATTGAACAACTGTGCCTTAGTCTGCACTATATAACGCGTTTATGCAGAGTTACATCACTTAACTAGGCTTTTTGGCAAACTAACAGAATATACAGAATAAACTAACAGAAATAGCCTAGAAAGCCTATATTTAGGCTAAATAGACTATATAGGCTAAATAGACTATACCTATGCTAGATAGGCATTTTTAAACTCCTAAATTGAACAACTGTACTTAGTCTGCACTATATAACCGCTTTACGCAGAGTTACATCACTTGATTAGACTATTTCACAAACTAACAGATGAATAGCCGAGGTAGCCTATATTTAGGCTAAATAGACTATATCTCGTCTAGATAGGCATTTTAAACCCTAAATTGAACAACTGTGCTTAGTCTGCACTATATAACGCGTTTATGCAGAGTTACATCACTTGACTAGGCTTTTTGGCAAAACTCACAGAATATACAGAATAAACTAACAAAATAGCCTAGATAGCCTATATTTAGGCTAAATAGACTATATCTAGGCTAAATAGACTATATCTAGGCTAGATGGGCATTTTAAAACCCTAAATTGAACATCTGTGCTTAGTCTGCACTATATAAACGCAGAGTTACATCACTTGACTAGGCTTTTTGCAAACTCACAGAATATACAGAATAAACTACAAAATAGCCTAGATAGCCTATATTTAGGCTAAATTAGACTATATCTAGGCTAAATAACTATATCTAGGCTAGATAGGCATTGTAAACCCTAAGTTGAACATTTGTGCTTAGTCTGCACTATATAACGCGTTACGCAGAGTTACATCACTTGACTAGGATATTTCTCAACTAGCAGAAGAATAGCCGAGGTAGCCTATATTTAGGCTAAGTGGACTATATCTCGGCTAGATAGGCATTGTAAACCCTAAATTGAACAACTGTGGCTTAGTCTGCACTATATAACGCGTTTATGCAGAGTTACATCACTTGACTAGGCTTTTTGGCAAACTCACAGAATATACAGAATAAACTAACAGAAATAGCCTAGATAGCCTATATTTAGGCTAAATTAGACTATATATAGGCTAGATAGGCATTTTTAATCCCTAAATTGGACAAACTGTGCTTAGTCTGCACTATATAACATGTTTATGCAGAGTTACATCACTTGACTAGGCTTTTTGGCAAACTCACAGAATATACAGAATAAACTAACAGAAATAGCCTAGATAGCCTATATTTAGGCTAAATAGACTATATCTAGGCTAATAGACTATATCTAGGCTAGATAGGCATTTTAAACCCTAAATTGAACAACTGTGCTTAGCTAAAAAGAATATATCTAGGCTAGGTAAGCATTTGAACCCGTAAACTGAATACTGTACTTAGTCTGCATTATATAAGGCGTTTATGCAGAGTTACATCACTTGACTAGGCTATTTGGCAAACTAGCAGAAGAATACCCGAGATTGGCTATATTTAGCTAAATAGACTATAACTAGGCTAGATAGGCATTTTAAATCCTAAATTGAATAACTGTGCCTAGTCTCCACTATATAACGCGTTTATGCAGAGTTAACGACTTGACTAGGCTATTTGGCACCTACCAGAAGAATAGCCTAGATAGCCTATATTTAGGCTAAATAGACTCATATCTAGGCTAGATAGGCATTGTAAACCCTAAGTTGAACATTTGTGCTTAGTCTGCACTATATAACGCGTTTACGCAGAGTTTACATCACTTGACTAGGATATTTCTCAAACTAGCAGAAGAATAGCCGAGGTAGCCTATATTTAGGCTAAATAGACTATATCTCGGCTAGATAGGCATTGTAAACCCTAAATTGAACAACTGTGCTTAGTCTGCACTATATAACGCGTTTATGCAGAGTTACATCACTTGACTAGGCTTTTTGGCAAACTCACAGAATATACAGAATAAACTAACAGAAATAGCCTAGATAGCCTATATTTAGGCTAGATAGACTATATATAGGCTAGATAGGCATTTTAAACCCTAAATTGGAACAACTGTGCTTAGTCTGCACTAGTATAACATGTTTATGCAGAGTTACATCACTTGACTAGGCTTTTTGGCAAACTCACAGAATATACAGAATAAACTAACAGAAATAGCCTAAATAGCCTATATTTAGGCTAAATAGACTATATCTAGGTTAAATAGACTATATCTAGGCTAGATAGGCATTTTAAACCCTAAATTGAACAACTGTGCTTAGTCTGCACTATATAACGCGTTTACGCAGAGTTACATCACTTGACTAGGCTATTTCTCAAACTAGAAGAAGAATAGCCTAGATAGCCTATATTTAGGCTAAATAGACTATATCTAGGCTAGATGGGCATTTTAAACCCTAAAGTTGAACATTTGTGCTTAGTCTGCACTATATAACGCGTTTATGCAGAGTTATCTCACTTGACTAGGATATTTCTCAAACTAGCAGATGAATAGCCGTAGATAGCTATATTTAGGCTAAATAGCCTATATCTCGTCTAGATAGGCATTTAAACCCTAAATTGAACAACTGTGCTTAGTCTGCACTATATAACGCGTTTATGCCAGATTACATCATTAACTAGGCTTTTTGGCAAACAAACAGAATATACAGAATAAACTAACAGAAATAGCCTAGAAAGCCTATATTTAGGCTAAATAGACTATATCTAGGCTAAATAGACTATACCTATTGCTAGATAGGCATTTTAAACTCTAAATTGAACAACTGTACTTAACTGCACTATATAACGCGTTTACGCAGAGTACATCACTTGATTAGACTATTTCTCAAACTAACAGATGAATAGCCTAGATAGCTATATTTAGGCTAAAATAGACTATATCTAGGCTAGATAGGCATTTTAATCCCTAAATTGAACAACTGTGCTCAGTCTGCACTATATAACGCGTTTAAGCAGAGTTACATCACTTGACTAGGTATTTCTCAAACTAGCAGATGAATAGCCGAGATAGCCTATATTTAGGCTAAATAGCCTATATCTCGTCTAGATAGGCATTTTAAACCCTAAATTGAACAACTGTGCTTAGTCTGCACTATATAACGCGTTTATGCAGAGTTACATCACTTAACTAGGCTTTTTGGCAAACTAAACAGAATATACAGAATAAACTAACAGAAATAGCCTAGAAACCTATATTTAGGCTAAATAGACTATATCTAGGCTAAATAGACTATACCTATGCTAGATAGGCATTTTAAACTCTAAATTGAACAACTGTACTTAGTCTGCACTATATAACGCGTTTACGCAGAGTTACATCACTTGATTAGACTATTTCTCAAACTAACAGATGAATAGCCGAGGTAGCCTATATTTAGGCTAAAATAGACTATATCTCGTCTAGATAGGCATTTTTAAAACCCTAAATTGAACAACTGTGCTTAGTCTGCCACTATATAACGCGTTATGCAGAGTTACATCACTTGACTAGCTTTTTGGCAAACTCACAGAATATACAGAATAAACTAACAAAAATAGCCTAGATAGCCTATATTTAGGCTAAATAGACTATATCTAGGCTAAATAGACTATATCTAGGCTAGATGGGCATTTTAAACCCTAAATTGAACATCTGTGCTTAGTCTGCACTATATAACGCGTTTATGCAGAGTTACATCACTTGACTAGGCTTTTTGGCAAACTAACAGAATATACAGAATAAACTAACAGAAATAGCCTAGATAGCCTATATTTAGGCTAAATAGACCATATCTAGGCTAAATAGACTATATCTATGCTAGATAGGCATTTTAAACTCTAAATTGAACAACTGTGCTTAGTCTGCACTATATAACGCGTTTACGCAGAGTTACATCACTTGATTAGGCTATTTCTCAAACAAAGAGAAGAATAGCCTAGATAGCCTATATTTAGGCTAAATAGACTATATCTAGGCTAGATAGGCATTTTAATCCCTAAATTGAACAACTGTGCTTAGTCTGCACTATATAACATGTTATGCAGAGTTACATCACTTGACTAGGCTTTTGGCAAACTCACAGAATATACAGAATAAACTAACAGAAATAGCCTAGATAGCCTATATTTAGGCTAAATAGACTATATCTAGGCTAAATAGACTATATCTAGGCTAGATAGGCATTTTAAACCCTAAATTGAACAACTGTGCTTAGTCTGCACTATATAACGCGTTTACGCAGAGTTACATCACTTGACTAGGCTATTTCTCAAACTAGAAGAAGAATAGCCTAGATAGCCTATATTTAGGCTAAATAGACTATATCTAGGCTAGATAGGCATTTTAAACCCTAAATTGAACAACTGTGCTTAGTCTGCACTATATAACATGTTTATTGCAGAGTTACATCACTTGACTAGGCTTTTTGGCAAAACTCACAGAATATACAGAATAAACTAACAGAAATAGCCTAGATAGCCTATATTTAGGCTAAATAGACTATATCTAGGCTAAATAGACTATATCTATGCTAGATAGACTATATCTATGCTAGATAGGCATTTTAAACCCTAAATTGAACAACTGTGCTTAGTCTGCACTATATAACGCGTTTACGCAGAGTTACATCACTTGACTAGGCTATTTCTCAAACTAGAAGAAGAATAGCCTAGATAGCCTATATTTAGGCTAAATAGACTATATCTCGGCTAGATAGGCATTTTAAAACCCTAAATTGAACAACTGTGCTTAGTCTGCACTATATAACGCGTTTATGCAGAGTTACATCACTTGACTAGGCTTTTTGGCAAACTCTCAGAATATACAGAATAAACTAACAGAAATAGCCTAGATAGCCTATATTTAGGCTAAATAGACTATATCTAGGCTAAATAGACTACATCTATGCTAGATAGGCATTTTAAACTCTAAATTGAACAACTGTGCTTAGTCTGCACTATATAACGCGTTTACGCAGAGTTACATCACTTGACTAGGCTATTTCTCAAACTAGAAGAAGAATAGCCCAGATAGCCTATATTTAGGCTAAATAGACTATATCTAGGCTAGATAGGCATTTTAATCCCTAAATTGAACAACTGTGCTTAGTCTGCACTATATAACGCGTTTATGCAGAGTTACATCACTTGACTAGGCTTTTTGGCAAACTAACAGAATATACAGAATAGACTAACAGAAATAGCCTAGATAGCCTATATTTAGGCTAAATACACTATATCTAGGCGAAATAGACTATATCTAGGCTAGATAGGCATTTTAAACCCTAAATTGAACAACTGTGCTTCGTCTGCACTATATAACGCGTTTACGCAGAGTTACATAACTTGACTAGGCTATTTCTCAAACTAGAAGAAGAATAGCCTAGATAGCCTATATTTAGGCTAAATAGACTATATCTAGGCTAGATAGGCATTTTAAACCCTAAATTGAACATTTGTGCTTAGTCTGCACTATATAACGCGTTTATGCAGAATTAACTCACTTGACTAGGATATTTCTCAAACTAGCAGAAGAATAGCCGAGATAGCCTATATTTAGGCTAAATAGCCTATATCTCGGCTAGATAGGCATTTTAATACCCTAAATTTAACAACTGTGCTTAGTCTGCATTATATAACGCGTTTATGCAGAGTTACATCACTTGACTAGGCTTTTTGGCAAACTCACAGAATATACAGAATAAACTAACAGAAATAGCCTAGATAGCCTATATTTAGGCTAAATAGACTATATCTAGGCTAAATAGACTATGTCTATGCTAGATAGGCATTTTAAACTCTAAATTGAACAACTGTGCTTAGTCTGCACTATATAACGCGTTTACGCAGTTACATCACTTGATTAGGCTATTTCTCAAACTAACAGAAGAATAGCCTAGATAGCCTATATCTAGGCTAAATAGACTATATCTATGCTAGATAGGCATTTTAAACTCTAAATTGAACAACTGTGCTTAGTCTGCACTATATAACGCGTTTATGCAGAGTTACATCACTTGATTAGGCTATTTCTCAAACAAACAGAAGAATAGCCTAGATAGCCTATATTTAGGCTAAATAGACTATATCTAGGCTAGATAGGCATTTTAATCCCTAAATTGAACAACTGTGCTTAGTCTGCACTATATAACATGTTTATGCAGAGTTACATCACTTTGCTAGGCTTTTTGGCAAACTCACAGAATATACAGAATAGACTAACAGAAATAGCCTAGATAGCCTATATTTAGGCTAAATACACTATATCTAGGCGAAATAGACTATATCTAGGCTAGATAGGCATTTTAAACCCTAAATTGAACAACTGTGCTTCGTCTGCACTATATAACGCGTTTACGCAGAGTTACATCACTTGACTAGGCTATTTCTCAAACTAGAAGAAGAATAGCCTAGATAGCCTATATTTAGGCTAAATAGACTATATCTAGGCTAGATAGGCATTTTAAACCCTAAATTGAACATTTGTGCTTAGTCTGCACTATATAACGCGTTTATGCAGAATTAACTCACTTGACTAGGATATTTCTCAAACTAGCAGAAGAATAGCCGAGATAGCCTATATTTAGGCTAAATAGCCTATATCTCGGCTAGATAGGCATTTTAATACCCTAAATTGAACAACTGTGCTTAGTCTGCATTATATAACGCGTTTATGCAGAGTTACATCACTTGACTAGGCTTTTTGGCAAACTAACAGAATATACAGAATAAACTAACAGAAATAGCCTAGAGAGACTATATTTAGGCTAAATAGACTATATCTAGGCTAAATAGACTATATCTATGCTAGATAGGCATTTTAAACTCTAAATTGAACAACTGTGCTTAGTCTGCACTATATAACGCGTTTACGCAGAGTTACATCACTTGATTAGACTATTTCTCAAACTAACAGAAGAATAGCCTAGATAGCCTATATTTAGGCTAAATAGACTATATCTACGCTAGATAGGCATTTTAATCCCTAAATTGAACAACTGTGCTTAGTCTGCACTATATAACGCGTTTATGCAGAGTTACATCACTTGAATAGGCTTTTTGGCAAACTCACAGAATATACAGAATAAACTAACAGAAATAGCCTAGATAGCCTATATTTAGGCTAAATAGACTATATCTAGGCTAAATAGACTATATCTATGCTAGATAGGCATTTTAAACTCTAAATTGAACAACTGTGCTTAGTCTGCACTATATAACGCGTTTACGCAGTTACATCACTTGATTAGGCTATTTCTCAAACTAACAGAAGAATATCCTAGATAGCCTATATCTAGGCTAAATAGACTATATCTATGCTAGATAGGCATTTTAAACTCTAAATTGAACAACTGTGCTTAGTCTGCACTATATAACGCGTTTATGCAGAGTTACATCACTTGATTAGGCTATTTCTCAAACAAACAGAAGAATAGCCTAGATAGCCTATATTCACGCTATATAGACTATATCTAGGGTAGATAGACTGTTTCAACCCTAAATTGAACAACTGTGCATTATATAACACGTTTATGCAGAGTTACATCACTTGACTAGGCTATTTGGCAAACTAGCAGAAGAGTTAGCCTAGATAGCTTATATTTAGGCTAAATAGACTATATCTAGTCTAGATAGGCATTTTAAACCCTAAGTTTAACAACTGTTCTTAGTCTGCACTATATAACGCGTTTATGCAGTGTTACATCACTTGACAAGGCTATTTCTCAAACTAGAAGAAGAATAGCCTAGATAGCCTATATTTAGGCTAAATAGACTATATCTAGGCTAGATAGGCATTGTAAACCCTAAGTTGAACATTTGTGCTTAGTCTGCACTATATAACGCGTTTACGCAGAGTTACATCACTTGACTAGGATATTTCTCAAACTAGCAGAAGAATAGCCGAGGTAGCCTATATTTAGGCTAAGTGGACTATATCTCGGCTAGATAGGCATTGTAAACCCTAAATTGAACAACTGTGCTTAGTCTGCACTATATAACGCGTTTATGCAGAGTTACATCACTTGACTAGGCTTTTTGGCAAACTCACAGAATATACAGAATAAAGTAACAGAAATAGCCTAGATAGCCTATATTTAGGCTAAATAGACTATATATAGGCTAGATAGGCATTTTAATCCCTAAATTGGACAACTGTGCTTAGTCTGCACTATATAACATGTTTATGCAGAGTTACATCACTTGACTAGGCTTTTTGGCAAACTCACAGAATATACAGAATAAACTAACAGAAATAGCCTAGATAGCCTATATTTAGGCTAAATAGACTATATCTAGGCTAAATAGACTATATCTAGGCTAGATAGGCATTTTAAACCCTAAATTGAACAACTGTGCTTAGGCTAAATAGAATATATCTAGGCTAGGTAAGCATTTGAAACCGTAAACTGAATAACTGTACTTAGTCTGCATTATATAAGGCGTTTATGCAGAGTTACATCACTTGACTAGGCTATTTGGCAAACTAGCAGAAGAATACCCGAGATTGGCTATATTTAGGCTAGATAGGCATTTTAAATCCTAAATTGAATAACTGTGCCTAGTCTCCACTATATAACGCGTTTATGCAGAGTTACGACTTGACTAGGCTATTTGGCCACCTACCAGAAGAATAGCCTAGATAGCCTATATTCACGCTATATAGACTATATCTAGGGTAGATAGACTGTTTCAACCCTAAATTGAACAACTGTGCATTATATAACACGTTTATGCAGAGTTACATCACTTGACTAGGCTATTTGGCAAACTAGCAGAAGAGTTAGCCTAGATAGCTTATATTTAGGCTAAATAGACTATATCTAGTCTAGATAGGCATTTTAAACCCTAAGTTTAACAACTGTTCTTAGTCTGCACTATATAACGCGTTTATGCAGTGTTACATCACTTGACAAGGCTATTTCTCAAACTAGAAGAAGAATAGCCTAGATAGCCTATATTTAGGCTAAATATACTATATCTAGGCTAGATAGGCATTGTAAACCCTAAATTGAACATTTGTGCTTAGTCTGCACTATATAACGCGTTTACGCAGAGTTACATCACTTGACTAGGATATTTCTCAAACTAGCAGAAGAATAGCCGAGGTAGCCTATATTTAGGCTAAATAGACTATATCTCGGCTAGATAGGCATTGTAAACCCTAAATTGAACAACTGTGCTTAGTCTGCGCTATATAACGCGTTTATGCAGAGTTACATCACTTGACTAGGCTTTTTGGCAAACTCACAGAATATACAGAATAAACTAACAGAAATAGCCTAGATAGCCTATATTTAGGCTAAATAGACTATATATAGGCTAGATAGGCATTTTAATCCCTAAATTGAACAACTGTGCTTAGTCTGCACTATATAACATGTTTATGCAGAGTTACATCACTTGACTAGGCTTTTTGGCAAACTCACAGAATATACAGAATAAACTAACAGAAATAGCCTAGATAGCCTATATTTAGGCTAAATAGACTATATCTAGGTTAAATAGACTATATCTAGGCTAGATAGGCATTTTAAACCCTAAATTGAACAACTGTGCTTAGTCTGCACTATATAACGCGTTTACGCAGAGTTACATCACTTGACTAGGCTATTTCTCAAACTATAAGAAGAATAGCCTAGATAGCCTATATTTAGGCTAAATAGACTATATCTAGGCTAGATGGGCATTTTAAACCCTAAATTGAACATTTGTGCTTAGTCTGCACTATATAACGCGTTTATGCAGAGTTATCTCACTTGACTAGGATATTTCTCAAACTAGCAGATGAATAGCCGAGATAGCCTATATTTAGGCTAAATAGCCTATATCTCGTCTAGATAGGCATTTTAAACCCTAAATTGAACAACTGTGCTTAGTCTGCACTATATAACGCGTTTATGCAGAGTTACATCACTTAACTAGGCTTTTTGGCAAACTAACAGAATATACAGAATAAACTAACAGAAATAGCCTAGAAAGCCTATATTTAGGCTAAATAGACTATATCTAGGCTAAATAGACTATACCTATGCTAGATAGGCATTTTAAACTCTAAATTGAACAACTGTACTTAGTCTGCACTATATAACGCGTTTACGCAGAGTTCATCACTTGATTAGACTATTTCTCAAAACTAACAGTTGAATAGCCTAGATAGCCTATATTTAGGCTAAATAGACTATATCTAGGCTAGATAGGCATTTTAATCCCTAAATTGAACAACTGTGCTCAGTCTGCACTATATAACGCGTTTACGCAGAGTTACATCACTTGACTAGGATATTTCTCAAACTAGCAGATGAATAGCCGAGATAGCCTATATTTAGGCTAAATAGCCTATATCTCGTCTAGATAGGCATTTTAAACCCTAAATTGAACAACTGTGCTTAGTCTGCACTACATAACGCGTTTATGCAGAGTTACATCACTTAACTAGGCTTTTTGGCAAACTAACAGAATATACAGAATAAACTAACAGAAATAGCTAGAAAGCCTATATTTAGGCTAAATAGACTATATCTAGGCTAAATAGACTATACCTATGCTAGATAGGCATTTTAAACTCTAAATTGAATAACTGTACTTAGTCTGCACTATATAACGCGTTTACGCAGAGTTACATCACTTGATTAGACTATTTCTCAAACTAACAGATGAATAGCCGAGGTAGCCTATATTTAGGCTAAATAGACTATATCTCGTCTAGATAGGCATTTTAAACCCTAAATTGAACAACTGTGCTTAGTCTGCACTATATAACGCGTTTATGCAGAGTTACATCACTTGACTAGGCTTTTTGGCAAACTCACAGAATATACAGAATAAACTAACAAAAATAGCCTAGATAGCCTATATTTAGGCTAAATAGACTATATCTAGGCTAAATAGACTATATCTAGGCTAGATGGGCATTTTAAACCCTAAATTGAACATCTGTGCTTAGTCTGCACTATATAACGCGTTTATGCAGAGTTACATCACTTGACTAGGCTTTTTGGCAAACTAACAGAATATACAGAATAAACTAACAGAAATAGCCTAGATAGCCTATATTTAGGCTAAATAGACCATATCTAGGCTAAATAGACTATATCTATGCTAGATAGGCATTTTAAACTCTAAATTGAACAACTCTGCTTAGTCTGCACTATATAACGCGTTTACGCAGAGTTACATCACTTGACTAGGATATTTCTCAAACTAGCAGAAGAATAGCCGAGGTAGCCTATATTTAGGCTAAATAGACTATATCTCGGCTAGATAGGCATTTTAAACCCTAAATTGAACAACTGTGCTTAGTCTGCACTATATAACGCGTTTATGCAGAGTTACATCACTTGACTAGGCTTTTTGGCAAACTAACAGAATATACAGAATAAACTAAAAGAAATAGCCTAGAGAGACTATATTTAGGCTAAATAGACTATATCTAGGCTAAATAGACTATATCTATGCTAGATAGGCATTTTAAACTCTAAATTGAACAACTGTGCTTAGTCTGCACTATATAACGCGTTTATGCAGAGTGACATCACTTGACTAGGCTTTTTGGCAAACTAACAGAATATACAGAATAAACTAACAGAAATAGCCTAGATAGCCTATATTTAGGCTAAATAGACTATATCTAGGCTAAATAGACTATATCTAGGCTAGATAGGCATTTTAAACCCTAAATTGAACAACTGTGCTTAGGCTAAATAGAATATATCTAGGCTAGGTAAGCATTTGAAACCGTAAACTGAATAACTGTACTTAGTCTGCATTATATAAGGCGTTTATGCAGAGTTACATCACTTGACTAGGCTATTTGGCAAACTAGCAGAAGAATACCCGAGATTGGCTATATTTAGGCTAAATAGACTATAACTAGGCTAGATAGGCATTTTAAATCCTAAATTGAATAACTGTGCCTAGTCTCCACTATATAACGCGTTCATGCAGAGTTACGACTTGACTAGGCTATTTGGCCACCTACCAGAAGAATAGCCTAGATAGCCTATATTCACGCTATATAGACTATATCTAGGGTAGATAGACTGTTTCAACCCTAAATTGAACAACTGTGCATTATATAACACGTTTATGCAGAGTTACATCACTTGACTAGGCTATTTGGCAAACTAGCAGAAGAGTTAGCCTAGATAGCTTATATTTAGGCTAAATAGACTATATCTAGGCTAGATAGGCATTGTAAACCCTAAATTGAACATTTGTGCTTAGTCTGCACTATATAACGCGTTTACGCAGAGTTACATCACTTGACTAGGATATTTCTCAAACTAGCAGAAGAATAGCCGAGGTAGCCTATATTTAGGCTAAATAGACTATATCTCGGCTAGATAGGCATTGTAAACCCTAAATTGAACAACTGTGCTTAGTCTGCGCTATATAACGCGTTTATGCAGAGTTACATCACTTGACTAGGCTTTTTGGCAAACTCACAGAATATACAGAATAAACTAACAGAAATAGCCTAGATAGCCTATATTTAGGCTAAATAGACTATATATAGGCTAGATAGGCATTTTAATCCCTAAATTGAACAACTGTGCTTAGTCTGCACTATATAACGCGTTTATGCAGAGTTATCTCACTTGACTAGGATATTTCTCAAACTAGCAGATGAATAGCCGAGATAGCCTATATTTAGGCTAAATAGCCTATATCTCGTCTAGATAGGCATTTTAAACTCTAAATTGAACAACTGTGCTTAGTCTGCACTATATAACGCGTTTATGCAGAGTTACATCACTTAACTAGGCTTTTTGGCAAACTAACAGAATATACAGAATAAACTAACAGAAATAGCCTAGAAAGCCTATATTTAGGCTAAATAGACTATATCTAGGCTAAATAGACTATACCTATGCTAGATAGGCATTTTAAACTCTAAATTGAACAACTGTACTTAGTCTGCACTATATAACGCGTTTACGCAGAGTTACATCACTTGATTAGACTATTTCTCAAACTAACAGATGAATAGCCTAGATAGCCTATATTTAGGCTAAATAGACTATATCTAGGCTAGATAGGCATTTTAATCCCTAAATTGAACAACTGTGCTCAGTCTGCACTATATAACGCGTTTACGCAGAGTTACATCACTTGACTAGGATATTTCTCAAACTAGCAGATGAATAGCCGAGATAGCCTATATTTAGGCTAAATAGCCTATATCTCGTCTAGATAGGCATTTTAAACCCTAAATTGAACAACTGTGCTTAGTCTGCACTACATAACGCGTTTATGCAGAGTTACATCACTTAACTAGGCTTTTTGGCAAACTAACAGAATATACAGAATAAACTAACAGAAATAGCCTAGAAAGCCTATATTTAGGCTAAATAGACTATATCTAGGCTAAATAGACTATACCTATGCTAGATAGGCATTTTAAACTCTAAATTGAATAACTGTACTTAGTCTGCACTATATAACGCGTTTACGCAGAGTTACATCACTTGATTAGACTATTTCTCAAACTAACAGATGAATAGCCGAGGTAGCCTATATTTAGGCTAAATAGACTATATCTCGTCTAGATAGGCATTTTAAACCCTAAATTGAACAACTGTGCTTAGTCTGCACTATATAACGCGTTTATGCAGAGTTACATCACTTGACTAGGCTTTTTGGCAAACTCACAGAATATACAGAATAAACTAACAAAAATAGCCTAGATAGCCTATATTTAGGCTAAATAGACTATATCTAGGCTAAATAGACTATATCTAGGCTAGATGGGCATTTTAAACCCTAAATTGAACATCTGTGCTTAGTCTGCACTATATAACGCGTTTATGCAGAGTTACATCACTTGATTAGACTATTTCTCAAACTAACAGATGAATAGCCGAGGTAGCCTATATTTAGGCTAAATAGACTATATCTCGTCTAGATAGGCATTTTAAACCCTAAATTGAACAACTGTGCTTAGTCTGCACTATATAACGCGGCTTTTTGGCAAACTAACAGAATATACAGAATAAACTAACAGAAATAGCCTAGATAGCCTATATTTAGGCTAAATAGACCATATCTAGGCTAAATAGACTATATCTATGCTAGATAGGCATTTTAAACTCTAAATTGAACAACTCTGCTTAGTCTGCACTATATAACGCGTTTACGCAGAGTTACATCACTTGACTAGGATATTTCTCAAACTAGCAGAAGAATAGCCGAGGTAGCCTATATTTAGGCTAAATAGACTATATCTCGGCTAGATAGGCATTTTAAACCCTAAATTGAACAACTGTGCTTAGTCTGCACTATATAACGCGTTTATGCAGAGTTACATCACTTGACTAGGCTTTTTGGCAAACTAACAGAATATACAGAATAAACTAAAAGAAATAGCCTAGAGAGACTATATTTAGGCTAAATAGACTATATCTAGGCTAAATAGACTATATCTATGCTAGATAGGCATTTTAAACTCTAAATTGAACAACTGTGCTTAGTCTGCACTATATAACGCGTTTATGCAGAGTGACATCACTTGACTAGGCTTTTTGGCAAACTAACAGAATATACAGAATAAACTAACAGAAATAGCCTAGATAGCCTATATTTAGGCTAAATAGACTATATCTAGGCTAAATAGACTATATCTAGGCTAGATAGGCATTTTAAACCCTAAATTGAACAACTGTGCTTAGGCTAAATAGAATATATCTAGGCTAGGTAAGCATTTGAAACCGTAAACTGAATAACTGTACTTAGTCTGCATTATATAAGGCGTTTATGCAGAGTTACATCACTTGACTAGGCTATTTGGCAAACTAGCAGAAGAATACCCGAGATTGGCTATATTTAGGCTAAATAGACTATAACTAGGCTAGATAGGCATTTTAAATCCTAAATTGAATAACTGTGCCTAGTCTCCACTATATAACGCGTTTATGCAGAGTTACGACTTGACTAGGCTATTTGGCCACCTACCAGAAGAATAGCCTAGATAGCCTATATTCACGCTATATAGACTATATCTAGGGTAGATAGACTGTTTCAACCCTAAATTGAACAACTGTGCATTATATAACACGTTTATGCAGAGTTACATCACTTGACTAGGCTATTTGGCAAACTAGCAGAAGAGTTAGCCTAGATAGCTTATATTTAGGCTAAATAGACTATATCTAGTCTAGATAGGCATTTTAAACCCTAAGTTTAACAACTGTTCTTAGTCTGCACTATATAACGCGTTTATGCAGTGTTACATCACTTGACAAGGCTATTTCTCAAACTAGAAGAAGAATAGCCTAGATAGCCTATATTTAGGCTAAATAGACTATATCTAGGCTAGATAGGCATTGTAAACCCTAAATTGAACATTTGTGCTTAGTCTGCACTATATAACGCGTTTACGCAGAGTTACATCACTTGACTAGGATATTTCTCAAACTAGCAGAAGAATAGCCGAGGTAGCCTATATTTAGGCTAAATAGACTATATCTCGGCTAGATAGGCATTGTAAACCCTAAATTGAACAACTGTGCTTAGTCTGCGCTATATAACGCGTTTATGCAGAGTTACATCACTTGACTAGGCTTTTTGGCAAACTCACAGAATATACAGAATAAACTAACAGAAATAGCCTAGATAGCCTATATTTAGGCTAAATAGACTATATATAGGCTAGATAGGCATTTTAATCCCTAAATTGAACAACTGTGCTTAGTCTGCACTATATAACATGTTTATGCAGAGTTACATCACTTGACTAGGCTTTTTGGCAAACTCACAGAATATACAGAATAAACTAACAGAAATAGCCTAGATAGCCTATATTTAGGCTAAATAGACTATATCTAGGTTAAATAGACTATATCTAGGCTAGATAGGCATTTTAAACCCTAAATTGAACAACTGTGCTTAGTCTGCACTATATAACGCGTTTACGCAGAGTTACATCACTTGACTAGGCTATTTCTCAAACTATAAGAAGAATAGCCTAGATAGCCTATATTTAGGCTAAATAGACTATATCTAGGCTAGATGGGCATTTTAAACCCTAAATTGAACATTTGTGCTTAGTCTGCACTATATAACGCGTTTATGCAGAGTTATCTCACTTGACTAGGATATTTCTCAAACTAGCAGATGAATAGCCGAGATAGCCTATATTTAGGCTAAATAGCCTATATCTCGTCTAGATAGGCATTTTAAACCCTAAATTGAACAACTGTGCTTAGTCTGCACTATATAACGCGTTTATGCAGAGTTACATCACTTAACTAGGCTTTTTGGCAAACTAACAGAATATACAGAATAAACTAACAGAAATAGCCTAGAAAGCCTATATTTAGGCTAAATAGACTATATCTAGGCTAAATAGACTATACCTATGCTAGATAGGCATTTTAAACTCTAAATTGAACAACTGTACTTAGTCTGCACTATATAACGCGTTTACGCAGAGTTACATCACTTGATTAGACTATTTCTCAAACTAACAGATGAATAGCCTAGATAGCCTATATTTAGGCTAAATAGACTATATCTAGGCTAGATAGGCATTTTAATCCCTAAATTGAACAACTGTGCTCAGTATGCACTATATAACGCGTTTACGCAGAGTTACATCACTTGACTAGGATATTTCTCAAACTAGCAGATGAATAGCCGAGATAGCCTATATTTAGGCTAAATAGCCTATATCTCGTCTAGATAGGCATTTTAAACCCTAAATTGAACAACTGTGCTTAGTCTGCACTATATAACGCGTTTATGCAGAGTTACATCACTTAACTAGGCTTTTTGGCAAACTAACAGAATATACAGAATAAACTAACAGAAATAGCCTAGAAAGCCTATATTTAGGCTAAATAGACTATATCTAGGCTAAATAGACTATACCTATGCTAGATAGGCATTTTAAACTCTAAATTGAATAACTGTACTTAGTCTGCACTATATAACGCGTTTACGCAGAGTTACATCACTTGATTAGACTATTTCTCAAACTAACAGATGAATAGCCGAGGTAGCCTATATTTAGGCTAAATAGACTATATCTCGTCTAGATAGGCATTTTAAACCCTAAATTGAACAACTGTGCTTAGTCTGCACTATATAACGCGTTTATGCAGAGTTACATCACTTGACTAGGCTTTTTGGCAAACTCACAGAATATACAGAATAAACTAACAAAAATAGCCTAGATAGCCTATATATAGGCTAAATAGAATATATCTAGGCTAAATAGACTATATCTAGGCTATATGGGCATTTTAAACCCTAAATTGAACATCTGTGCTTAGTCTGCACTATATAACGCGTTTATGCAGAGTTACATCACTTGACTAGGCTTTTTGGCAAACTAACAGAATATACAGAATAAACTAACAGAAATAGCCTAGATAGCCTATATTTAGGCTAAATAGACCATATCTAGGCTAAATAGACTATATCTATGCTAGATAGGCATTTTAAACTCTAAATTGAACAACTCTGCTTAGTCTGCACTATATAACGCGTTTACGCAGAGTTACATCACTTGACTAGGATATTTCTCAAACTAGCAGAAGAATAGCCGAGGTAGCCTATATTTAGGCTAAATAGACTATATCTCGGCTAGATAGGCATTTTAAACCCTAAATTGAACAACTGTGCTTAGTCTGCACTATATAACGCGTTTATGCAGAGTTACATCACTTGACTAGGCTTTTTGGCAAACTAACAGAATATATAGAATAAACTAACAGAAATAGCCTAGAGAGACTATATTTAGGCTAAATAGACTATATCTAGGCTAAATAGACTATATCTATGCTAGATAGGCATTTTAAACTCTAAATTGAACAACTGTGCTTAGTCTGCACTATATAACGCGTTTATGCAGAGTGACATCACTTGACTAGGCTTTTTGGCAAACTAACAGAATATACAGAATAAACTAACAGAAATAGCCTAGATAGCCTATATTTAGGCTAAATAGACTATATCTAGGCTAAATAGACTATATCTAGGCTAGATAGGCATTTTAAACCCTAAATTGAACAACTGTGCTTAGTCTGCACTATATAACGCGTTTACGCAGAGTTACATCACATGACTAGGCTATTTCTCAAACTAGAAGAAGAATAGCCCAGATAGCCTATATTTAGGCTAAATAGACTATATCTAGGCTAGATAGGCATTTTAAAC